>KN805357.1:1976488-2011002 GCA_000818905.1 Trebouxia gelatinosa
CTGTTCAAATATAGAGCGCTTCTGCAAATGCACCAAGCAATGCATCGTTGTGTCACTCACCAGCATTCAAGGTGTCGACTGCTGTTTGCGGCGAGGGTTCCGACCTTACTCCCTTGACTGCAGAGCGTCCAAGGTTGTGCTTCTATGCGAGCTTGTACGCACCCTCAAAACCGAGATACACAGAGGCATTGACAATCAATGGTTCATGTTAATCGCTCTGTCGTTTTCTACCTCAGTCCTAAAGCCTTCAGTGCTAACGCGCAGAGCTGCGATCTTCTGTGCAGATTTGAATAGGTGCAAGACTGTGGCAGCCCGTCCTGGTTGTAAGATATGACGCGCTGATCGGCGTGACAGCGAGCTGCGTGTGTGAGAAGGTCAGTCACAACAAGCTGTGATCCGTCACAAGACATCGCGCGGCAGCGACGCAGATCGGCTCGCGGCAAACGTGATGGGGTTGGTAGCGAACAACTCAAGTCAAGCGTTTTCAGAGGAATTTTGCGACCTGAGTCCTCACTAACATGGACCGATTCCTGCCCCTTCAGAAGATCTCGCTGCGATGAGTATCACGTTGGTTGTGATAGCGAGACCTCGTATTCGTCACAAGACTTCGACAGCATCTCAATGAAGATTATCCCCGCATGATCGTTGCTGATCGTAGCATGATCTCACATGCTATGCTCACGTGCATGGCGTGCAACTGCACGACCTATCGCGCGTCGTAGGACCAATAGAAGTGGAATGCAAGCGCTCATAAGTGCCTCAGCAGCCTCAGCAGTCTCGATGTTGTTGGCCACAAAGCCGTGAGTCTGGTACAAGCAAACTTCAAACTTTGAAATTCTCATAGCGGTAAAGGTGTTTTGAATTGTCATAGCGCTAGCGCGGAGTCGTTATGGCACCGCAAGGTGCGGCAAGCAAAGCCGTCTCGGTTTGCGACGACAGAGCATGTGGGACGGTGTGACGCAAGCCATAAACGGGTTGATCCGCAGGTCGATATAGTGTCCGCGAGACATTCGAAGACTGCAGCGTGTTACTCACCGGAGCAACAGGTGACAATCACAATAATAATGATGCTGAGGTCGAACACAATCAGCAAGTGTGTGATGCACATGAACAGGCTACATCGGAGGCCTTGTGCTGGAACAGCTCTTTCGTGTGGGGCATATAGGCAAGGTGATGCAACCCATTTTCAGTACAAACATCCAGCCAGCTGGCCAGTTGCTACCCATGTCCCCTGATTGCTGCAGTTGTGTCACATTGCCCGCCTTCGTCTGTTGTCTGCCTCCGCCTGCCCTTACCAGCTTACAAGTATTGCAGTTGTGATCTATAGCTGCTAGCAAGCAAGCCACTTGCATGCTGCAGGCGTACCTGCTAATGCGCACAAAGCGTGGTGAGTCTCACCAGAAGCGACTTCAGACTCTGCTGCAGAGCCCTGTCTTTCTGCTGCACCATGACACAAACAGCTTGAAGCAGGTAAGCGTGGTTTGCTGACTTGCACAGGCACCGCACTGTGCACGTGTGCAAATGTCACCAAGTTCTGATGGAGGATAAATTGCTGTGCATGGAGTGCATAACATGATGCCACCCTGACTGCTTGTCCAAAGCTGATTCATAGCCAGCTTGCCAGTGTTTGCCAAGTTTTCAGTCTGTACAGACTTAAGCACACAAGATAAATGCAGCCATGCATGCGCATATGCTCTACAGGTTCTGTGTGCATGTGATGATCCCTGACAAGACACNGCTCAAGAAGCAGATTGCATCAGTACAGGAGGCATTGGCTGCAGTTGAAGCACAGCTGGAGGAAAAGCAGGCTGTTGCTATTGGCTTGCAGCAGCAAATAGATGAATCACAGGAGAAGGTCGCAAGCCTTGAGATAAACCTGAGTAAGCTGACTAATGTCATCAAACACACAGAGAGATATGTGGTGTTTGAGTGTGTGTTGAAGAGCTTGGTGTGTAGTCACAGCCATCGCACAAGCAGAAATGCCAGCACCAAGCTGCAAAGTGGCCCCATTGCTTCTTGTGGCTTCAGTGTGTATGTTGTGCCTCTTCCTGCATGTCAACTGCAGCTGTTGACTAGAAACCAACCCAAGAATCGAGCACTCCCATCGGCACCATAGCTATGTTTGCAGGACACCAAAAAGTCAAGGCGCAGGCAGCTGCTAAGCACAATGCTCTTATGGTGTCAATGCAGTCAGCTATTGGGTGCAGAACTATTTCTCATGCTGCGCAGGTGAGGTTCAAGCCTGCGCAGATGCAGCGGCAGACAGGTTGCAGGCCCTTGAGCTGGACATGCAGTCTCAAAGCTCAGAGGCTGAGGCAGCTGCAACAGCTGCTCAAGCATTGCTGGAGTCAACTCAGGCAGAAGCAGCTGCGACTCTGATCACCACCAGGGCAAGCTTGCAAGCTGCGCTGGAAGCTGCTGAAACAGAGCTGGCTGCTCNATTCGTGCCACTGCTGGCAGTCTGCAAGTCCAGTTTCTTGACCCAGGCACTGTTGGGGGCCACTGTTGGGGGCACAACTGGCTTCTGAGNTGGTCTGTCTACAGTAGCTCATTCAGTACCTGTATTGCTCTGCACAGCAACAGGCTGTGAGGGACCAGCAGCGGCACCAGCACTGGAGCTTGAGGCACCTTCAGAGGCAGCTGCTGCTCCTACTGGCTGTGCCTGCCCTGCCTCATCAGGCAACTTGCCCAAGCCTCGCTTTTTCCTGCCCCTATTCTTGGGTTTCTGCCCAGCTGAGGCAGGGCGGGCACCCTGTTTTGGCTGATCAGCCGCAAAAGGCGCAGCTGCAGCATCATAGGAAGCAGGGGCNCCCAAGCTGCCATAGACAAGTTCAGAAGACCGCAACAATGCTGCCCAACAGCATGGTCTGTCTANACAGAAGAAAATGCTGCCCTCACAGTATAATGGCATGATGAGACATGGTGAACATGCATCACGCCTTATGACATGCTTGCACAGAGGTCAGTGTCTGTCACAGTGTGTGTGAAACATATGTTTCACAGACACTGCCAGAGGCGTAATGCTTGCGGTGCGGCAACATGCTCGACATAGCTGAATTCACCTCGCCCACATGCTGTTGCTCCCTCACAGATGTCAGACATGCGGCATCTGACACNCGACACGCTGTAGTCATCATCCACGGCACGCTTCTTGGCCTGAGTGGCAGCGAGGCTGTCAGCCTTGCTGCTGCTTGATTGAGCATCAGTGTCTGGTTCACTGTCAGCTCTGCTACTGCTTGCTTGAGCATCAGCACCCAAGTCATCATGGCTCAACTGAGGCTCCATGTTGAATCCACTGTGCTGACTGTGAGTTGGGTGCTGATGGGCTTGAGACTCAGCAGCTTCAAGACTGGATTCAGCTGTCAACATTGCACCTGCACCAGGAGCGTATGTTGCAGTGGCCTCTATGCTGACCATAAGTTGTCAATCTCAACAACGCATGCAGTTATAGTTGCAAAAAACCTGGCTTTGCATTACTCACGTGATTTGCTTGGGGTCCTGACAGATGTGCAATTGTGTCATGCCCAATAGCCACCACACCACGGCAACGCAAGAAAAGGGCAGTGTTTGTCACAGACTATGCAATCATTTTACCTGGTGGCATGTCCAATTGCTCCTGATCATGGACCTGCTGCTGCAATGCAGCAGAGGCTGTGCTGCTGTGCTGTGTAGAGGACTGCAGTTGCTGAGCAAGGAACGCATCAATGTCCACATCAAGTTCAGCTGTACTTGCAGGGGCTACTGCCTATAGCAAAAGCAGGGACAGGTCTGCAGTCGGATCTCAGAGTTTCAAGTGCCAAAAGTGCCGTGAAATGTCATGGCATATAACTCTAGATGCCAGCGCCGTTCAGCAGTACTGCATGTCTTGCATAAGTTCATACCATCTGAGACATGTGCCATGCATATTTGATGTGAACAGACAGCTATACAGCTTGCAGCAGACTTATGCTTGTGCATACAACAAGGAAACAGGCAACCCAGCAGAGCTCATAAGAAAGAAGCTGGGCAGTACGTGCTGACACTGCATGCGACTTGCAGACTGACCAGTCAAGGACATCACTCTGAGCCAAGATGCTCTCAGTCTGCAGATAACAACACAGAGAAGAGTGTGTACAGTTTGCAACTCACCTCAGGAACAGCTGCAGAGGCAGCCTTTGGCAGGCCCAACAGCTCAGCTAAAATGTCATGTGTGGATTTCTCTGTTGCAACTTTATCTGATTCACTTCCTGCTGGAGTGTAGGAGTGTGCAGAAACAGAGTGACCTGCAGGAGGCACAGGAATCAGCACCCTGCATTTGAATGTGCTTGCTTACTCAACACAACTTCTTGCAGGTGACATCAGGTGCAAGTGTGCTGACCAGAACGCCATTGTACTGGCTGCACACAATCAGCCATTGAAGGCGCCTGCGCAGTGCAGCATCTGCCAATTGAGCAGCTTTTAGCCTGCAGTCCTGCCAAATGACATGGTGCAACCGCCCTGCACGATGCAGTCGAGCACCCAACATGCCTACAAGCAAGGATCCCAGGCTCTGACACATGCAAGGACGTAGTGCTGATGTACATGACAAGCCAGCAGCCACAGCCTACCTGTTGCACTGTTGGGCTGTACAGGAGCGGGGACATACAGTGGAGGGCGCTGCAGCACAGCACTGGCTGACAGGGCCTGCTGATCTTGAAGAGGATCAGGCACAGCGTGTTGCTGTTGCTGTGCTGCTTCATCTGTCTCTGCTACTCCTGGGGGCTGGTAAGGGGCAGCAGGGCCTCTTGACGCAATGCTNTGCAGGGTGCATCTACGCAGCTTTTGGCGCCGCTGAAAGAGGTGTTAGAAACCATGACATCTGGGTATGAGGTCATGAAAGAGCTGGTGGCAGCCTTGCAAGACACAGAGAGGGGCAAGACTGCCAGCATGACAGTCCTGTTGCAACATGCGCAGGAACGACACGCATCAAAGCCCTCACGAGAAGAGCATGAGCGCCTCAGGCTCGAGGTCTGTCATTCTGCATTTTCCCCATGTCATGTGCATGTGACAAAACACGCACCTGTGCATTGCTTGTTGTGCATGCAATACACCGTATAGCTGCACTGCTGACATCTGCCTCAAGGTCAAATCTCTCTGCATCACTTGGCATGGTGGCTGACTAGGCACTACACCTGTCGCTCTGTGTTGGTGGCAATACTGCTGCCCACCATGCATTAGAGGTGCTGCTTTCTGCTGGTATTAAACACAGTTTTTGCCCCTATTCCTGCAGAATGACATTGCCAGATATCACCATATGCAGATGAGGCAAGCTTGAACATCACTCTGCTTTTGTGTTGTCATCAGGATCTTGCGGCTCGCCGTCATATGCCCCTGTCTGCGCATGCTGCAAGCTGATAGTATCCTGTTGCTCAGTGTGCCTGTGTACATCACGGTGCCTTCAAGTGTGATGCATGCGTTCAGCACTACTACTTCCGTACAGGCTGCGCATGTTCGTGAGGAGAATGCTAGGTTGAGAGACCGGGTCAACATGCTTGAAGAGGAACTCAGAAGGACAACAACAGATCGTGGTCCAGCTGGGTGAAGCATCACTAGCATTGCTTGTATATTAGTAGCGAACGAGTGAAGTGTGTATGTTCACACTGGGCGAGGGACTTGACAAGTATTCATTTGTTTGCACAGGTCCTGTCTTGTGTGAGATGGTGAGTCCAGGTTGCAGGATAATATGTCAAACGACGTATTGTGTCAGCTTGATAGAAGCAAAATTGCATTTGGTTCCGAGATGAGTCGTCAAGGGTATGAATACTCAGCAATACATGTGTGTGTGTCTCTGTGTTAGACTGAGGTCCACAAAATGCTGACCTGTCACAAGACGTGGTGATATCGGAAGCTGTAATCGTTTGCTCGTGGATTGGCACTAGCTGTTTCCCACTGGCGTAGGTATGACTGGTGTGCTGCTTACTCAGCACCCACAACTCATATGCATATCAGGACCCCTAATCATGATCAGCATTTACGACTTTACTGGTGTCAACTTGCTACATGAGGTACAGGCGTTGGGACCAGCGCATGCAGGCTTGTGGCTGGTCTGCCAAACACGCACCTGCAAGGATGCACCCCAGCGACAGCGATACCACATGAGAAGGCTTCCTCAATACATGTACATGTCCCATAGTCCCAGGCTTCGCACATGCAGTGAAGAAGATGCTAATCTAAAGCGCCGCCGAGTACTGCAATACCTGAAGCGGGCTTAGTTAGTCCTTTTCCAGTGCACAGTGCGGCACTGTGCAGGTGGAGCAGGAAAGATGGTAAGTCCTAGGCCGTCGCATGATGGACAGCAATCTCTGTTGTGAGCGTCACCCAGCGTTCCGCGGTAGCTTGTGTTGTTAGGCAGATGAAACTTCACTGCTGTTATGTTCGAGCACCGTCGGCCATTGGCCACTTTGTGTATCAAAAGCTTCAATCAGTGATTTTGACCTTCCGCTCGTACTTGTAGGCTCCAAAGCGGCGTGTAGCAGCTGCACCCGTTGGCATCAGAAAGAGCAATGCTCCAGCAAAGCCAGTCAACCCATTGTATGAGAAGCGCCCCAAGACCTTTGGTGAGCCTCCACGCTCGTGCTGCTCGCATAATCAGGCAGTAAATACATTGCAGAGCAGAGCTCATCTAAGCAGCCAAGACATTGCTTGCTCAGCCAGCTGTACTGTTGTACAGGTGTAGCAGGTGTTCCACCACCAAAGAAGGACCTGCACAGGCTAGTCAAGTGGCCAAGATATGTCAGAATCCAAAGGCAACGAAGGGTTCTAGGACAGCGTCTTAAGGTCCCCCCTGCGCTGACCAGGTTTACAAAGACCTTGGACAAGAACACAGCAGCTACCTTGTTCAAGCTGCTGCTCAAGTACAGACCTGAGGCACGCAAGGAGAAGAAGGAGCGCCTGCTGAAGGAGGCTGAGAACCGTGAGCAGGGCAAGGTGCTACATCTTGCCAGCACCTGCACCCTGACTACAGCTGCAGTTGCATCAAACATGACATATTTTGGGATCGCTAGCACACAATAGCTGTTCAAGCACATCCCACAGGCAGTTGAGGAAATTAGCACCATGATCACCTGCCAATTCACCAGCCTGCAGCTACAGCTGTATTGAGCATCCCCGCAGCAGACTGACCACAATGCACACAGATGAGCACCATGCACACAGATGAGCACAAAGGACAGCTGACACAGAAAACAGCTGCTTACAACAGCAGCATGTTCCATCAGATGCAGCTTCAGTGCAGCTGATGGTGCCTTGTATCCTTGCTATGTAATGCAAAGCTGCTCATACAACCCAGGCTGAGCTGCCTGTGCACAGCGCAGCGCAGCATGCAAATATCACAAGCTGCATGGTGAATTCTTGCTTGCTTCATACGTGACGCGCAGCAGCAACACCAGCCTGGAGACAGACACCACAAACCCTCAACAAAAACCATTATGTCATAGGCATGCTTACATTGTTGCATTACTGATTGATTTGACCTGCTGATGTGTTGTCTGCAGACAGAGGCAAAGAAGAAGCCAGTGGTGGTGAAGTATGGGCTGAACCACATCACAACCCTGGTGGAGCAGAAGGAGGCTGCCCTGGTCATCATTGCTCATGATGTTGACCCCATTGAGCTTGTTGTGTGGCTGCCTGCCCTCTGCAAACGCATGGATGTACCATACGTCATTGTCAAGGTACTCCCATATCAATTCAGTCAAACTTGGCCTGCACTGCGATGACAGCTGTAGCAGCCCCAACATCATATAAAGCATGTCAAATGCACAGTACTCATTGTGCTTGCTGAGGTTGGACTCAGAAAACACATGTGGGCAGCATAGGCAATAGTATACTGCTGATCAGCTATGATGCTAAGATTTATCCGCGCTTCTGAATGTCTTTGAAGATAACGATAAATTACAAGGTTGAATTTCTTCAACTGAGCTGTATCAGCATGCTTTGCAGCATGGCATGTGGTCCTGCATCAGCATTGACCTGTTTACACCTTGTCGTGAGCTTATGAGGCATGCGTGAGGCTGTCCCCAGCTGTCTTTGTGGCTTCAAATCCAACAGAGCAGTTGATGCTGGATTTGAGGCTTGCATGCCAGGCACTCAAAAGCCCACATGAGACTATGGTGTGTTCTGATATTCGTGTCAAGTCACCTCTTGTAATGATTTGCAGGGCAAGGCCAGGTTGGGGACAATTGTACACAAGAAGAACGCCACAGCTCTTGCATTGACAGCTGTGAAGGGTGAGGACAACAGGGAGCTCGCCAAGCTTGTAGAAAGCGCTAAGTCCAACTTCAACGATGGCCCCCGAGTCAACTGGGGTGGTGGAATCATGGGACCCAAGTCTCAGGCCAAGGCCAAGAAGAGGGCTAAGGAGTCAGACAGAGAAGCTGCACAGCGGGCGTAGAGCGTTCAGTGTGCATGTGTGAAGGGTAGCAGCAGCAGTGTTTGCAGCAGTGTTGCCACGTTCTGCACGCAGTCATTCAATGAAAGTCCTTGGAACACAGCTGTAACCATTGCCTGCTGAATCCCTTTGAGGATATTGTTTTCTGGCCTGCCCATACCACGCTCAAATTTTAATTTCTGCTTTGGTCAAGCTGTACACACAGATTTGCATACTCAGGGCTGTCACCAAGTACAGTCTGTTGCATTAGTAATTGCAAGCGAATGAAAGCCTGAGCTTAGGTCAAAATATTGCAGTGCACCCTTCCAATCATGTGATTGCGTGTCAGAGGTGCATCGCAGTTGGCAGCTGTGTGTAATCCATGCAATCAGAAGCAGGTAGCATCAAGAGGTCTGTGGCTACTTCTTTGCTGTTGGCTTAGCATCCTTGCCACCCTTTTTGCCTTTGACCTCAGCTGTCTCCTTAGGCTGCATACCAAACAAAGGTTATTGCCTGAACAAGAGCTTGCCCTGCCTGGCTTTGGACCATGGTGTAACTTGACCAAAAGCAGAGCAACAAGTCTGATTGTGCCTGTCAGGTACTGCGCAGCACAAACTAGTAGGGGAGAAAATAGTGTGGACACAAATCAGAATACAGTGTCACAATGCAGCCAACAAGTTGCTGTTGTGTGTGCAACTCACCGCCAACAATGCTGCTCGAGCTGGGGTCTTGTCTTGCCATGCCTTGATGGCTTCAATGCACTCCTTGCTTGTGGGCTCTGCTCGGCACAACCACATCAGCGCCTCTGCAACGCTGAGCTTAGTGGTTCGCATCCTGCTCAACCTCCGTGGTGTGATCATGCTTCGGACCACCTGCAAGTATGACATAGTGCTGACAATGAGCGTTTGCATTGGCCTGGCAGCTTTTGTCCCTGGGCACACTTCAGGCAGTACATACAATTGCATAGAGTACTGCTTGCAATAAGGTGTGTTAGTATGACAAGGCATGCTTCAGCTATACTGCATCACGTATGTCATGTTCAACAGAACATAAAATGCAACAAATGCAAGACAACATGTCAGCAACAAGGATTTTTGGAACTTGACGACTGGAGATTGCTGATGACAATGCGTCTCAGGCCCTAACTGATCGAGGAATAGTACCTGGTCAATAGTGCCTGAGCTGTAGCCGTCAGAAATGTGTGCCAGTGTGGACATGTCAAACCGGTCTTCGAGTATAGCACCATGACGTTCTAGCACCCCGGGCCATTGAGCCTGCAAGGCAGACATAGCAGCATGCAGGCTGACATGATGTGTGGTGCAGACCATTTCTCGGCAGAAGCTCTGCAGTGCTGTATGCAGAGCCTCCAAAATGCTTGCAAAGACTGGCCAGCTTGTGCGAGCTTGACACAAGTCATCATGCACTGCACACCAGCCATGCTGCCACAGACTATTGCTGGCACCGCATGCGGCTGTCCATTCAGCAACGCAGATGTCCTTGCCCGACTTGAGCCCTTTATGATGCGCAGCAAGCCTGATGGCACCATGGACTTTTGCTTCTCTGCAAATGTTGAAGGCTTGACAAGCCCACCAGCCACAACGGCCGCCTGCCCTACCTCAGGCAGCCTTTCTGATGGTACCCCTGTTTGCACAATTTCAAATTCAGAGGCAAACCAGAGGACCCACCAGGCGTGAGGCATAGTCGGGCAGGGGCAGATAGATGTGCTTATCGAAGAAGCCAATGAAGGCCTTCTCGTCCTTCTTTACGCACATCTGAGGGGTTGAGCTGCAGCCCAGCACCAGAATGCGCTCCTGAGGCCCCAAGCCCTTCATCTCTTTGGCCATTTCCTTCTTGATCCTATTGAAGGCCTCACTACCGCCAAACTCCTTGCTGCGCTTCTTGTCAGACACAAAGACCTGCGTATGAATAGTGCATCTGATCAGCATGCCTCAATTTTAACAGCAAGGTGAGTGCTCTGCTGACGGTTGTCTGATTTGGACCTAATGCCTGCTTGCAATGAGGAACATTTGCAAAAGAGGTAGACTTGTTGATGTTGGTCAGAACTGCAGCTGTGCATGACGCCGGGCATCTCACCCTCAGCATGGCTGTCCTGCCCATGCCCCGCAAGCTTATGGTCTTCAAACACTGTATGTGGCAAGGAAACACACAGACCCAAGTGCACAGCACAGCCACAATTGCTTGCAGGATCAGAAGGCGGGGGTATCGTGACAAGTCAATAATGTTTGACATGTGAACCATTGATGCAAATCAGTCAGTGGCATCTAGTGCAATGTCATAGCTTGAAACTGACTTCACAGACACCTAGCAGGCTGCAAGCAGCTGACAAACGAGTGCTGATGATGTTCACGCGGACTTGAACGTCAAAGGTATACCTTCTCGACCTCATCAATGTAAATGACGGAAGGCTGCATCACTCTAGCCAGCTTGAACACCTACATGCAGAGCGCACAGCTGTGCTTCAGGCAACATTGACTCAAGCAGGACGTATTGGGAGTAAAGCACCAGCATGTCAGCAAGCACCACAGGGCCATGGCTGGCGCAATTGTTGCTGTCCGATGTGGCAATGGGTGCCAGGTGCTCACCCTGCCTTTCTTGGTATGGCATGATCATTGCAATGACAGACATAGCCTCAGCACTGGCTGGCGCAGATTGCATCTACAACTCATACTTCATGCTATTCTGAGTGGGGCAGTCCTGGTCAAGCATCCAGCTGTGCATTTACTGCAGCTAGCTTTGGGTTCGACATGTATATTCAGTACTGTTTAGAGGTGCTGTTTTGCCATTGAAGTGACCTCCTTGCGTACTTAAACGATATGCAAGTTTACATCCTGCCAAGTGAGAGAGGAAGCACGTGCAGCTTATAGGATTCACTCTAATGCAGTTGTACATTACGTCATGCGGGATTGTGCACAGCCACAAGACAACAGCAGATGAGCTCAGCAGCAGCATACCATGTGCACCATCATAGCCACTGTCTTGCCAGGGTACTTGCCATCAGTGTTCCTGGGGCTCAGATCGAACAGGTTGGCCCCCGCAGCGTATGCAATGGCATGGCACATGCTGGTTTTGCCAGTTTTTGGAGCCCCATACAACAACAGGGACCGGATCAGGGTAGCCCTGTGTAGCAGCCACATGCATCGAGTCCGCAGTGACGGTTGCATAAGTCACACTGCTAGGTGATGGTATTACTTGTAGGCTGTGAATTCTGGCCTCATCATTGTGTTGGGATGGTGGGATGATGAAGTGAAGCTGCACCCTGTGCACATATGCAGATTGCATGCAGGCTAGCACAAAAGCATGAGCATGATCCTGACAACCAGAGCATGTATGTCTCTGGCACTACCTGTTCACTGTGGATGCAGGTGGGGAACCACAGGACCGCCGTCTGTGGCATGACCAACAAAACGTACGGCATACCAACATGAGCATGGCACAATGGCATGAAAAGCTGGCTTGCCAGCTTGTGCCCAGGCATGAACGCTGGTGCTCACGAGCGCTAGTCACGTCTCTAGGTGTGCCACCAGCAACAGATACGTTTGTGTTGACATGCAAAGTCAGTGGTCCTCAGGAATGGCAACCGGGCGAAACCCTGGGCTTGAAGAACCCAGTTGACTGATGAGTCTAGTGGGTACAGCATCAGGCACCTTCAGCATGCAAACTCACTTTTCATGGACTGTTGCTGAGCCTAGGGGGTAGATGCAGNTGCCCGTGGCAACTTTGTGCCTGGCGTTGGCGGCACCTGCATTGTCCTGGCAAACTCAACCTAGCAATCAGAGGACTTTGTTACAAGACCCAAGCTCATCAAATCTCGCACAAGTGCTGTCTGCACAGCCCGGACTGGTGAGTACGCTTGTTATCACCGTTTAACAAAAGCACATTACATTGAAGTATGTCTATAAGTCACAAAAACAGATAAATTGGTCGGCCAATTCATTGCAGGACTCAATTCAATCCCTGGTGCAAGCTGCAAACCTGAGTCCACTGTTATCGAATGCTAGCGGCAACTACACACTGTTTGCACCATCAGATACTGCAATCACAGCGGCCCTAGCCAACAAAGACATCCTTTGCCAGACTGACTACGAGGATGACGATGTTTGTACATCTTTCAGTGCTGTTGTGAACTCCACAGGTCTGACACAGCTACTGCTCAACCATGGTAAGCTAATTGAAAACACATCACAGCTACTGCTGAACCATGATGAGCACACTGAAAACATGTCAAGCTACTACTCAACCACAGTTGGCAAATCAAAAATGTGTCACAGTGGCTGTCCATGATGTCTGACAATGTGTGCCTGCAGTGGTTGATGGCTTTTGGTCATCTGCTAATCTTTCAGATGGCCTGTGCTTGCAAACCAAGGGCGGTGCTGTCCTGGAGGTGTGCTTCTACATGTCACAGTCTTTGAGCTTTGGACTTATTGCTTGCCCACAGTCATGGTCTGTATGGTGTATGATGTAACCCAGCCACCAGCACCACTCAGCATGAGCCACTTCCCCATGTGCAAACTGCTGTGAGNAGCCCTTCTTCTCGGATCGCCCACGGCGGTTTGTGAAGATGCTATCCGCACACTGCTGCACGGCATGTGTCGTGATATTGAACTGTGTCAAGACTGACGATACCTGGCAAGATCACTGCACTTGCGGGCAGGATGGCAATGCCTGTATTTGTCTTACTACCTGCCTGCAACGCTGGACTGAGGCCAAGACGCCCCACCAGCTTCACTCACCCCATCTTGCCGCGTGGAATTAGCCAACATCGTGGGTGCATACGTGCAGCTGCATCGAACACAGCAACGCTGCCCAACGTGGACATAGACTCTGGTTACAAGCTCAGCAAGTCCGACATCGAGTTTTATAGAGAGCAGGGCTTCGTCAAGCTGTCACGCGTCTTCAACGAGGATACATTGGCCCACTACGGTCCTGCAACGTCAGTGGAGGTCAGACAAGCAGACGATGCCCCCCTGCAGGAGGATGCTGCCTACCAGCAGGCCTTCACGCAGGTAACAGAACAGACCCCTGCTGCCTACACGGCCAAGATCCCTGCACATAGCTGCAATGCTGCTTACACAGGTGCTGAATCTATGGAGAAGAAGTGACCAGGTCCACGAATTTGTGAAGGGTCACCGGCTGGCACAGATTGCAGCGGAGCTCATGGGGGTACAGCATGAAACTGTTGTCTTTCAGCAAGCTGCTCAATCAAGTTGACTTGTTGCTGCTGCTCAAGTATGTTCATGGCCAGGTCGAAGGCGTGAGGCTGTATGCTGATCAAGCTCTGTACAAGGAGCCTCATGGTGGCTTCACACCATGGCACTGTGATGCCACCAACTGGCCCCTTGCAAGTGACAAAGCAGTCACTGCCTGGATCCCCCTCCAGGTCAGCTGTCCTTCTTCAGTGTGCATCATACAGGCAAAACCAATGTATTGTCGCACACTTCAGAGCCATCACACATGCACATGATGGCACAGAAAAGTGGTGTGTGGTACAGGCCACCCCTCAGGAGNTTGGTGTAAAGTTGTGTGACGGTGTTCTTGAACGCTGCTGTGTTGAGCAATGCAGATCAAACAGGTGCATCATTTGACTCCATCTTGACAAGAGGAGCATTATGACAGCTTTTTGGCTCAATGCAGTATACAGGGCAAGGACAGCTCACCTTGACAGCATCTCCGCTGAGCCAATGGGCAAGGGCGGCTTTCTGCAGGACACAGCAGGGCACCTCACTGCCGGTGAGGTGCAGTGCAGACTCCAGGAGTTCAGCTTGCACCAGATGTGCCAAGTTGAGGGCTGCATTTTGGAGGCCCCACTGGGTGAGCTGGCTCAGAGCACAGTGCAGTGCCTTGCCTGCTGGCACAGCCTGCAGCATGATCCCATGTGCAATGTTGAGCGGATGAGTCATAAGATGTAGGTGAGGATAAGCAAAACATAATTGCTCTCCAAGCTAGAGGGCTGATGAGCTGGCTTATAAGTACCAGATTGGAAAGTTTACAGCGAAGCTGTTACGATAGCCAGTTGAGCTTGCTTGTACTGCAACATGAGCATGACAGGCATACGTGTCCCACTTAGTTTAGACATCAACAACATTGAAGGCTTTCATGACCATCCTGTGCTGAACTAGCAGCTGAATGATGAGACAGTAGGATTGTGCGCCTTACAGCAGGATGGCATGCTCTGCCAGATTGACATCACTGATCGAGCAAATGCTGCAAAGCACAGTGACACAGCAGCAAATACAGCACTTTGTGTGTCATCAAGCATGGCCGACATGCCGCACAAAGAAGGTACACTAACCTTGAGAGCTTCCAGATGGTCTTGCAAAGCCTCCAGAGGCTGACCCTCCTGCAGATGCATGCCTGCCCGGCATGTGAATGCATTGCACCTGGCACCTGGAGAGCTGCACTGGTACTGCAGACCTCTCAATACCTGCACATCAGGAATGGGTGAATAAGGCAAATGTGAATGAAACGACAGAAAGATGCAGGCAGAACCCATGACATAAGTCAGCTTGCTGAGTAGAGCTAGTGTGTAATTGGTCCAGGTCACACAACTTCTGGCTCACAGCAATGTGGCATGNCAGCAACCACGACCAGCGCTGGAGTGGACACCCTGATCTCGCCAACCAGCGTAAGAGCCGCCCTGGTTGCTGTTAGCCCTTGTTCGCCCCCTGGCCCTCTAGCTCCTTGTTCCCGTCACGATAGCTTTGTATGCATTCTCAATCAGCACAGATGTCGACGAGGTTGTGCCTGCTGCAGGAACAATATGAGAAGAACATGGGCGGCATGATTGGGTCCTTGTTTGACCCACATGAGGAGGAGGACATTCCTCTCCTGTACTTCAAAAGCTTTGGCTCTCTGTTCAAGTGGCTGTGTAGTTGGATGATTCCAGGGCTGGGTATGTTCAGTGAAGCATACTTTATCTTTTCTATTGGAAACATCAAGCCCATCCTCAGTGCTGAGCGCCCCAACTGTTTCAGTAAATACAAGGTAACACTGCAGACACATGACACTGCTGCCTGCTCATACATGCACGTTCACACTGTTGTTGGGATCCCGCCTGGTACTGTGTAATACAGCACGTGCATGTCATGACGGACACTTTGCATGGCTGTTTTGCTTAGTGCTTATGTAGCAGGATTTCAATTGATGCGTTGCTGTGTAATCTGGTTCACCTCTGCTGCCGTCAGTTGGTGCACTGAGTCTTGACATGTCTCACTTGTTGTGCAGACATGCCCACACACTCTCACCCAAATTCCAGACTACATCCAGATTGTTGGCATTATTTTGGGTATGTGCACTCTTGGTTACCTGGGAGACAAGATTGGGCGCAAGTGGGGTTCAGTCTTCACAGCCAGTCTCATGTTCATTGGAGGCATCCTTCTGGTGGCCACTGATGCTCCCACTGACAAGGGCTTTGTCATCTTCTACATTGTCTCACAGGTACAGCATGATCTCCTGCTGTGCCAGCGGCTAGCATTATCCAATCTGCACTGTCCTGCTGGGTGTACCCTTAAAACATTGCGCTTGCTTGGGGTGTACAAACTGTTTGCATGTACACAGCAGCATCTGTCTTTGGTATGCATTTGGTATGGCTCTGCTACGCTGTGTACTGACGGTTTTGCCATGCTGTGCTGTATACTGGCAACACGCTGTTATCCTGCAATTTGCAACAGCATTAATGATATGCAGTTCACTTTTGGATATGGTGTGGGTGGTGAGTACCCCATGGCAGCTGGTTCAGCAGCTGAGCGTGCTGAAGCCAAGGGCCGTGCATCTGCCAGGAAGCGTGGTAGAGAGGTCAGTACAGTGCTGCTGCTGCTCTGCTGTCAGTGCACCAATGCTGCTTGGTGCCTACAAATGCTTGGTGCCTATAATAGTTATAGGTTGGTTGTGTTTCTTTCTGTATCACCATCTGTTCATCTTTGCTTGCTAGCATCTTGATATGTCTTGCTGTGGCCATATGCAAGCTCAGGCCAGTCTCCCCAGTAGACTACTGGGGGAGCGCCAATGTCAAGGGATACGTATGTCAGTATTACTTGTGCACAGATTGCGGTGTGTATACTTTTATGTCCTGATATTATCATNGTTGCACAGCCGGCTGCTCCCCCTCCACAGCCCTCTGTTTCCGAGCGTGTGTGGTCTATAAATGAGCTCGCTATTTTGCACGAGCTGCCTCACCCTGTGTTCATATACGCTTCCGGTTTGTACGGACGGCATTCGCTTACCAGGTACCTGGATGTCTACAACATTACCAAGCAGCCCTGTCAACATAGTAGCCGAATCTTCCCGGCTGCACCTAAGTCACCTTGGTGAACTTGCAGCTCTCCTGAACAGAGCCAGACTATTCTGCACATATTTCAGAATACTGCATGCTCAGCACATTTTGGACGTCCTAGGCCTCAAGAAGAGTACAGCAGACTGATGAGCAACTTGCCAGCAAAGGCACGGCAAGCTGGGATAGATGTAGTGGCAAGAGTGTATAAGGCAAGGTCTACTTGCAAGCAGAAGCACACTGAGAATCTGACAAGTTTTCAAACAATTTCCACAACTGCTGGTTATGCAGCATGCATCAAACTATTTTCTACCATCTACGCTGCTACACTACAACTGCTTGTCTCTACTGCCAGGGAGACAAGCTGCATGCTGCACGTCTAGACTTGAAGGCACTGGAGCCTCTTTTCTCTGGCATCAATGCTGGATTTACTTATGCTTCAGCCAGATCTGATATCAAGGTGCGCAGGCATGACTACCAGTTTGTTGTCTGTACACGTCTAGCTCTGAGGTTCACCTAGCAACGATCTCTCTTTGTTCTTGACACAAAGCTTGTTGGCAGCAGTGCTCAATGCTGCTATGCGTGATGCTGGTCTGACCACAACAATGATTGCTACTCGTTGTTGAACAGCAACTGTGCTGTCGCAGGCTATTCGGATACAGACCTCAGCAGGACATGTCGAAACAGCTCTGATGCATGTCGTAGATCTAGATGGTACAACAACTGATGAGCGTTTGCTGGCAATGCACCATCGCAGCCCCATCCACACTTACATGTTTAACCACAAGGGACTGCTGCTGCAAGCCAACAATGCTGCGCTGCAATCAGTCCGAAGCCTTACAGGTGCCTGTGCTAATATTTGAAGCTTCACAAAGTGCAACATCACAACTGACATGCCACATTGAAACGCCTTACTTACGTTTGCATGAGCCTGCAGGCTCAGAGAGTTACAACGCCACCCTGAGTCTGCTGTCTATGTTTCTGGCGGGAGATTATACTGGTAAGGCCGCAGCAATGTTTGGCCTTGCAACATGTTGTGCATGTAGTCATTGTGCAAGGAGTTCAAGCCACAACCATGCATTGTTCGACAAGATGTCACGACCGATCTGCAACGTTCTGTCACATACCTCAGGCGGTCAGCATGAAGCTGAAGCAGCTTACCAGACAGCGTATAATGCGATCTTCCTTCAAGGGGCCAAAGTGCACCGCCATACACAATCACATGTCAAAAACGGCAAGCGCAAATGGGAGGTGCTTGAGATGTGGCCAATGACGGTGAGTGTTTGCATCCTTGGTTGTCGGCCTGAGCTGTCAGCCTCAGATGTCATGTTTCAAAACCTCAGCTGTCAGTCTAATGCATGACATAAGCAGCCCACTACCACCAACCTATCTCAATGTCTTGATACGATGCATCTGTCACTGCTAGTGTACATGCTCAAAGCATCTATGGATCTTAGCAAGGAACATGCTTGGCACACAGGATCCTGCAGATGGGTCCCTTGCTGTTCTGGTCAAGAAGAACAACATCACACAGCAGAAGAAGCTGGAGCAGGACCTTGAGATCAGCCAGGCAGCTCTGCAGAGGTGACCCATATTGCCCTTGCTTGATAGCTCTGATCCTTATACAACTGCCTATATAGGGCTTTTGGGGCACAAGCTGGGCACCACAAACCCTGAGGTAGTGTTTAGCCTTAGTAGAAAATGGTGCTCTGGAAGGAATGTCGTTTTCGTCTAGACATTGCAAGGCAAATATGAGCAACACCAGTCAAGAGTCCGAACTTTACCTGCAATCTACAAGCTGCATTGCTTGCAACCTACAAGCTGCCCCTTGACCACAGGGTTTGGCCAAACCCTCCTGCTAACAGGACAGGTGAAGGAATTTGCTGGGGATGCAGACCTGCTCATGTCAATCCAGACCGTCCAATCTTGAACATCTGGCTTGCAGGCACAACCAGGAGCTTGAGCATGACTCAGCTGCCATGCAAAAGGAGAAGCGCGAGCTGCAGAGGCAAGCTGACAGCTTAGTAAACCGCCTAGAAGCTGTTCTGCAAGACAAGTTCCAGTCGAGCGGGTTTGATGCCGACACACCCATCGACAAGACTCTCACATTCCTGCAAAGCATCATCAGGGTGGGTTGCTGAAGCTGCACAGCCCGAGCGCAAATGCACCATCAGCGATTGTGCATACTCAATATATTCGCGCGTATAAGGCAGCACAGGCCTTTAGCCATTCAGACCTGCCCTGAGACGTGTAGATACCTTGTTCACTATCACACATGTTGCAGGCCTGACTCATACCTGTGAGATTACACTTTGTTACATTGCTTGAGCATGCAGGGCACAACACCTCCGGTGCAGAGCGCACTAGACCTGTATAACATTCTGATGGCCTCTGGTACTGATCTGCGATTGCCTGTGGGGCTGGAAAACCAGCTTCTGACTGACAATGACATGGACTCTGAAGTGGGCAAGTCCATGCTACAGCTGCTGAAGGTGTGACGCCGCGACTCAGCATGCAGTGAATGTGCATTTATGCTTCAGCAGTAGGAAGGGTCTGGTTGTCTGCTGTGTGCCATCGCTTGTTGACACATACCATGCCTCCATAAGGTTGGTTTTCAGACTAGTTTGCTGCTTGGCCACTAAATCTATAACAGCGTGTGAGCAATCTTGCGCGCTCGGACCAGGTCCGACTTCAAACAGAACTGCTGTGGCCTGCTTTCAGCAGCCAACTTGATGCACAAACTACATTGTGTGCATAATGTGAGTGATATCCATGCTGAAAAGTTGGTGCATGGCATGGTGACACAGGGGCATGCAGCAAAAAGGGATACTGACGGAAGCCTGTCAGGAGAGCGGTCAGGTGCAGCGAGCTTGGCTTCTTCCTTCAACGCCAGCTCTGAGTCTGTAAGATTAGCAGCTCAGCCGTCCACACTGTCCAGATCTGCTGGTGCACAGCTTACACAATCGGTACCCGCAGCTGTGACCACCCAAGTTGAGCGACTCTTGAAGGCAAGAATGCTACAGATGCCTGTGCCACTGTCTTTACATGTGATGTGGTTTTCAACATGTAACAATGATGTCAATGGGCCATGAATTTGTCTGCGACAGGCGCACGCCACCTGTCCATAGTGCTGTATCGAATGTACTGCAATGTTGTGGTGCTTGCATGTTGACTTCTGCATGGTGTTCTATGTTCTGTGCAGTTTCTGCTGTGCATGCTGCAATAGCGCGTGGCATGCAGTGTGTTACACAGCTGGCTTTTTGCACTCTGTGCATGGTCATGCTGTGTCCTGAGATACATTCAATTGCAGGATGCTGAGAACAACTGGCAGTTTGACATATTTGCATTGGCAAGGGAGACTCCAGGCCACACGCTGTCCTTACTTGCAGCACATCTCATGGGTGCTAGCGGAGTCTGCTATGAGTTCAATATTGACGAGGGCAAACTGGGCAGCTACCTGCAGAAGATCGAGTCTGGCTACAATGAGAACAACCCATACCACAACAGGTAGATGCAGCCCAAGTGAAGCCATTGCAGGTATCATTGACTGCATTTCGTGACAGGCCTTGTTTTCAGTCTTTCAGGCTAGCTCAATCTTGTCCCGTGGCATTGGGGAACTCACTGCAAGGGTGGTGACACTGAACCAGTGACTAACACATCTGCATCACAGGCAGTGCAAGGACCTAGCCTGTGCTGTGCTATGGTTGTGGCTGCGTCAGCAGCTTCTCTCTCGAGCTTAGTGTGCTTTCAAAGTACAGGTGTATTACATGTCTGTGCTGTGCTGGCTCTGTTGCTTCAGCAGGTGTGCAGGGTAAACATGTGGCTGTGCTTGCAGCATTCATGTGGCATCCGTGGTTCAAATGACCCACATGATCATGACCCATGGGGGGGTGCTAGCCAGCGGCGCCATGACACATCTGCAGCTCCTGGCATCCTATTGGTCAGCTGCTGTGCATGACTATGAGCATCAGGGCCTGAATAACGACTTCCTGATCAAAACTTCACACGCTCTTGCCATCACGTACAATGACATTTCTCCGCTTGAGAACCACCACATATCCGCAGCAGCAGCCTTGATTGGCGAAGACCAGTATCGCTTTGTCCCGGTGAGTATTTGTGGTCCTGCTGTTTTGCAGTACTTTTGTCTCAATGCATGCTGCTTGTGCCAGTGGGGTAGAAGACTGGCATGACCCAGCAGAGTAGTGTAAGATACTTGCATGCTGTAACATGCTGCGCTTTGCTGTGCCACTGCAATGTCTTGCAGAGAACAGAGGTCCCCTGATGTCACTCAGGTATTCAGCGATGATGGCAAGACGGTGTTGAACACCATGCATGAGCTTCGCAGTGTGTGCATCAATCAGGTGCTGGGCACAGACATGAAGAAGCACTTTGACATTGCTTCGCGCTTCCAGGTGAGCCTGGTGGTCCCCTGCCCTTGCCCCTGCCCTTGCCCCTGCCCTTGCCCCTGCCCTTGGCATGCAAGCCTTACCTTGCTGCCATAAACTTGCACGGGCTAGGCAGCACGTACTGGTGCCTGTTCCTTCTTGGTGTGTATACGGTCAGTCATGCCATGCTCAGCTAGACTCCACGCACATTCACAGTCCACATGAATGGGCAAAAGCTTGCTGAACCTTTGCAATTGTTTTGGGTTAGTTCCAGACCCTGCATCTAAACACCTGTACAATCCTGCAGCGTTATGCCACAGCTTTGTGCTGAGTTGCAGATGGCGTTCAAAGCAGCACCTGGTGCTGCACGGTCTGCTCCTGATGCGGAAGCCTGGAGCCACATCAAGGCGGATGACAGAATTCTTGTAGAACAGGTGTCTCCTTCTCCCTGCGCATTCAGCTACCTGGCAGCTACCTACGCTACCTACAATATGCAGCTATATAGTTTACATTGGGCAGATTCTGGCTGCAAGCTTGTTTATCATCATTGCAGATGTCTTCAGCAAGCACGTGAAAGGACCTCTGGGAGTGACGTTTCGCGCATGTGGCTCCACACGTGAGCAGTAAAGTGAGAACGACCTTCCACAGGCATTGGCAACATGCCAGTGGCAATGTGTTGACTGATGCGCCTACCACAGGATGGGTGGAAAGATCAGGCATTGTCTTGCAGGTTTTGAGAAGCTGCACAAGTGTCTCAAGATTGTGCATGCTGATGCAGATGGTGTTAAAGTGTGCCGATATTGGTCACTTGGCGGCAGACCTGAAGACGCACCAGCGCTGGGCCTACCAGCTAGAGGAGGAGTTCTTCCAACAGGTAACTCCTACCAAATCTGATGCCTACCTCTGTTGTCTGATCCATGGTGCAACCTGAGTTTGTCAACCACCCCATATCTTCTGTTTGGGAGCGGCGATTGCGGATGCGGCGCCACAAGCCATTATGTTGTAGCAGGCAACCATGCTGCAAGGCAGCTGCAAACTACACTGTAGCTTGCCGGTTGACATGCAGCTACATGCGCTTGCAGCATGGGTGTTTTGACAGACTCAGGATTGTTGCTAGATATCTGCACTCAGGGTTGCATTATTGACATGAGAAAGGCTGTGCAGGGTGATAAAGAGAAGCAGCGTCACATGCCTGTGAGCCCTCTCATGGACCGCACACAGACAGGTGGCATGACCCGATCCCAGGTACATGCACCCCTGTCTGGCATGATCACACCAATATATGTGCCAACACGGCTCATTGCACTGTAAAGCGAAAGAGAATCAACACAAGCCAGTTGCACGTTGACAGCAGCAGGGATATTGTCACCATTGGCCTACATGAAAAGAAACATCCCCCCCCCCTCCCCTGCCCCCCCAAAACCTCACCGGCGTGTAGGGACAAAGCCACTGCCACAGCGCTGTAACCTGTGGTAGTTGGTGAAAATCTGCTGCAAGTTGATAGAATTCTGCTGCTTCAGGACAGCTGCAGCAGCCTCAAGCCCACAACTCATGCAAAAACTGCAACATCAGGCACCCCTGCTGGGATGCACTCGTTGCATCAGTGACTTGTGCTGTAGTATGGGAGTGTTTGCTAGGTATCGCCCTACACTTTGCTCACAGACAACTTCTGACAATGGGCAGCCGCATGGTGATCCTGCTGCAAGCTGTGGCTGTCTGAGGGATTTATGTTGTGCAGGTGGGCTTCTTCAGCATTGTGGGGATACCTCTTTTCAAGGCAATGGTGGACGTGTTTGAGGGCATGCAGCCCATGCTGGATGCTGTGCAAGCCAACTGCCGCTACTGGGAGTCAGCTTCAGAAACAGCGGCCTAGCATGCTTCAGCTTACAAGTCACAATCTGTGCAATGTTGACCAGCTGCGCAACTTGCTGCACACACTGGCGGTCAGGCCAGGTCAGAAAAGGCCAAGCACTGTGTGCAGCAACTCGGAGTATCAAAACGGGAAAATGTGAAAGAACTGGTTACAACTTGGCACAATAGCTGTAGTTCTGGGGGCTGGGCACTCGTTAGAGATCACCACTTTTTTGACTATGGGGTTTACCACTGCTGCAATATCTTTTCTGCTTGCACCTTGATTTGTGAGAGCATCAGTCATGCGTGATATGCTCTATGGCTGCAAGGTTTTGTTCTGTTAGTCTCTGTACTGTGGTACAACCCCATGGAGATTGTGCTGAATGGCTCATGTTACACGGCAACTGAATCCCCTTTTGGTGTGTCAGCTGTAGGCCTTCTGCAGACGTGCCATGACTGTGCACAGCGTGAACAATGCCTTACCTTTTGGTTGATGCTTGCCGTGGCCGGCCATATGGCGCCATATTTCATGGCCTGTTACTTGAAAAGTCCGGGTGAGCTATACAAGGTTCTGCACTTTATTTGACATGGACTCATGTTCTCTACTGTACGTGCAATGCTTACTTGGGTGACAGGGAATTGTTAGATTATGCGAAGACTGTTAGGTACATCTAGAATGCATGTGATAGCGGCTGTTGACAATGACATTGTATGAATGATTTAGTGTTGCATGCACATGCTCTACATGTTATGTCCAACTGGGATCAGACAAGTAGAAGGTCTCTTGGCTAGCTCAACCTTGAACGTAGGGTTTATGACGGTCTAGTACAAGCACATTCTACATTGAATTTTGTGTGTTAGTGCACTGTGAAGGCTAGGCAATGTATGCTAGGCTTGATTTATGTGCTAGCAAGACCAGCACATACAACAGCATTGCTGGTTGGTCATTTACATATGTGACGTACATATGCAACATGCTCGTGCCCGGCTACTCAATGTATGCAGTCAAGCAGGCCGCAAGTCTGCTCAAGATGCTCACGTACCAGGATGTAACAGTGGTGACCTAGCTAGGTGACTAGTAGGTAGGCAGAGTCCAAATTGGCCACTGCCAGTATTGAAATGCCACAAGAAGCATGAGCAAGGGCCAGTATGTGATTACATATGCATTGCCAAAGCCTGTCAAAATTCAGTCAAATAGTTCCACAGTATAACGCGAAGTGTGATGTCCCAGACAAAGTCACGTGTCACAGAGCATGTGTGAACCTGGTGTTGCTCCTGTATGTGAACATGTGTAGGTTGCCCTGCCATCAATGCTACATACTAACTTACTACTAGTCTGACACATGAAGCCTGACACAACGATAGTAACCAAAGCAAACCCACAGTAAACAAAGAAACACCTGGAGCAGCAAGTTTGCAAGGGCACAAGGAAATAGATCAACACAAGGTTCAGAAGCAAAAATCCAAGGAAAAGCAGCTACACTGCAGTGGGCATATCCATGTTGCAGTGCCATAGCATGAGCAATCAATAGGCAGAACTGTTCAGCAGCTATGCAGCTGACCAGCAGTCAGGTTCAGGACTGTGGTCAGGCATCAAAAGCCAGACACCATTATGTTAGCATACCCTGTATCATGCTCAGCACAAGTGAGGCCAACTGGCCCATTCAGGATGCGCTTACGTTATCACTATGACCTGTCAGGTGAGCCATAACACCATCACCATGTGCCTGACACTGACAATACTGCTTCTGAGTCTTCTGCACTTGAGGCGGTCATGGCAGATCAACAGTAGCAGTTCCAGCTTCCCAGTGCCGATAGTTTGCCAAGGCGCCATCCAGTAGCGGCTGCGTTCCTTTGAACAGCTCAGCCATGGCTTTGAACATAGGAAGCCCAACAATGTTGTAGAATCCCAACTGCAGCAAAGCAGCCAGATAAATGCTTTGCTTCACCTTGAAAGCAAACAATGCTGTTCTGTTACACAGCAACTTGGATGCAGTATGCAGGCAAGTCCATGTAGTGTGTCGCAGACGCCGACCTGGGAGCGAGTCATGCCACCTTGCAGGTTTCGGTCCATCAGAGGGCTTACTTGCAGGCTCATCGCCTTCTCCTTATCTCCCTGCAGGTAACAATCAGAGTGCACAACAGGGATAGGGAATCAAGACCGTGATTGTGTGACAATGCACAGGCTTGCTAACATGCGGATGTTTACAGGCACAGTCTTGGGAAAATGCTGCCACAATCAGGTACAGCCTTACTGATTTGCTCCTGACCGGTAAGAACGCTGAAAGGTGTTTGACAGGTGTCAATGCTGATCACGCCAAATGCTCTGCAATTACATATAGACTGCATGGATTTGTGCGGGCTGCAAGGCAGCACACCTGGCGAAAAAACTCCTCCTCTAGTTGGTATGCCCACTGCCTGTGTGTGCGAGGCAAAGCTGCCAGGTGACCAATGTCAGCACACTTCAGCACCATCTGCACAACCAGAAGCCTTCTGACAGGATTGTCTGCTGAGTGTGTTGCTGTATTGTCTGACTGCCGTTGGGCAGTCCCAATGACTGACCTTCGCCACATGTAACAACGTGCTGCAGTGATGCCTAACAGATCCTTGCATGCACATGCACTAGCTCTCTGTTACAGCATGGCTCCAATGCCTGCCCTAAAGGTGGACAGAAAAGCTACGAAGCCATGCTACAGTACGCACAGCTTGCAACGACAACAGCTCAGCACAACACATTGATGACACTCATGAGGGGTGGGTCATGCATTTCAAGTTGTGGCAAGCACTGTAAGTCACACCTGGTACACAAGCGCCTTATCCTCAGGCTTGACACTAATCCAGTCTACCGCATGCCCTGCAGACTTGCCAAAAGCTGCCTGCATGCCAGGCTCGACACGCCCATGCAGTATCAACATCATCAGTGCAACAATGCCCATCACAAGCAGTGTCAATGTGCCTCAGCTGAAGTCAAAACAGGTGTAGCCGATGTTGTCACAGACCCTTTGCAGATGCACGACTATACTTGCTGTCTAACACATTGATGTGGACTATTGTGATGGTGATAATGGTGAAGCACCTGAAATCTTGAAACGATGTCAAAATGTTTCTTCATGTCCGTCCCAAGCACTTGGCTGATGCTGCATGCCCGCACTTGCTGATGGTCAAATGGCGACTCTGCCTCTGCCTGCATCAAAGCAACGTTGCCAATTCAACTGGTGGTATGTGCTTTGCATAGCAACCCAAACCTAAACGTTCTGTCATCACAGGTACCCCAACCTTTCACAAAAACGCGTCATTAGCGACTGAGTTGCCGCTGTGTGCACCCATTGCATGCTCGATGAGTGCTTGTGAGTTCAAGCCATGACTTGATAGCACAGGGCCACTATGCTATGAAGCTGATGCTGCAATGCTGCTTCTGCTTGCTGTCATATGCACTAACAGCTGCTGTGCTTGCTGGTGACTTGAGTCTCATGATCTGCTATGTGTATACAGCAGGCCAATGCTGCAAGCGTACACGCTGTCCATCATGTTGATTCAGGAATTCAGTGCACTGCTGACTTACTGGCAGGTAGTTGTGGCGTGGATCAAACAGCTGCTTCACAGCTGCAGCGCAGTGGTGGTTCTCCAACGGTGACTGATCATTGTACAGGATGGAGATTGGACTTGCTGTCTTGATCAGGAAGTCATTGTTAAGGCCGCCATGCTCGTAGTCATGCACAATGGCGGACCAGTATGTGCCCAACTTGAGTGCTGGCTTCATGACTGCGTCTGTGATGCCTCCATGGCATATGATCATGTGGGTCAGCTGTAACACCGAGGCTGCATGCACACTGCACAGACAAAAAACATCANCAGCACAGGATGGCTCGTCCCCATTTAAAGTGGCACAGCAGGGTGTGGGAAATGGAGGGCACAGTAAGGCAACATTGCACCCTGCAGACANTTGAAGCAAGCATCAGGCTGCAATGGGTGCATGGCTGTGCCAGGGCAACACAACAGAATCTGTTGCTGAGTGCTGTGCTAGCTTGTGCAGCTGAGGGTAGTAGGGTCGATAACATTAGATATGTTACATACAAGCACTTGTGCTCATGTATGCTGTATTCTACAGGAGCAGTTGCGGAAAAGCTTGTTGAGCCGTATTGCAGACAAGCTGGAGGACGCAGGCCAGCCAGAGGGCCCTGCCAAGCTTGCCACTCGCAGCAAGTCCAGGGNTTCAGTAGTGTATGCACGCACCGTAACACTATGCAAGCCATCACATTGGCAGCTAGGAAAGCCAATCAGCTAGGCAAAAGTTATCTTCACTTGCAATGCTTATCTCGTGATTTATGCTTAGGCATAACTTTGAACTGGTCTGCAAGTGCTGGGTCTAGACAAGGATATGAAAACCCACCCTACCATTTCTTTTTATGCCACAACATTGTGTGTAGGGGTTGCAACAGCAATATGCCAATGCCAAGTCATGCACAAGCATCATGTAACACACGCAATGCAACATGAGTGTAACCAAGCATGAGCGGCACGC
Organism: Trebouxia gelatinosa; assembly: GCA_000818905.1. Classification (NCBI taxonomy): domain Eukaryota; kingdom Viridiplantae; phylum Chlorophyta; class Trebouxiophyceae; order Trebouxiales; family Trebouxiaceae; genus Trebouxia; species Trebouxia gelatinosa. The sequence continues at coordinate 2,003,917 of KN805357.1, forward strand.
ACCAGCTGTCATGCAAGCAATATGTATATACGCATGAATGCTGTGCAGCAGATGTCATGCCACATGTGTGATTTCACAAAGGCTGCAGACCACACGATTCTTACCTGAATATCGCCTGAGGTAAGAAGCTGGCTGTACCAGGGCTGTTCAATGAAGCCCATGACCTGCTTGGTCTTGTGGGTCTTGCCCTTGGTGTATGGGTCATAAGCAAACTTCTCCAGCTGGTACTGCCCCTCTGTCTTGGTTGTCACAACAGTGGTGGTTGTTGTTGTGACACGCTCCAGGGTGTTACCTGATTTCACCGGCTGCAGCCACACTTGCATTTGTCAAACGCTGTACCTCATACTGACCATTGGTGTGGCGTGTTGGCAATGTCAAATGCATGGAAGGGCATNTTGTTCATTCACACAGATGCAAGCTGTGCCATACAAAAGGCTGTGAGCAAGGCTGTGGAGCAGTGCTTCCACTCCACAGCTTGATTGTCACACTTTGTTTGTTTACAGGGGCACTTCCTATTTTGTGCGATAGATTGTAGTCGCACATAGTGCATGGGCAGGTACTGCACTNACAACACGTGGATCCTGCTCTGCCAGGTTAGCTAGTTTTCTTTCATTTTGACGTTCCTCGAGCATTGTACAAGGGTGCCCCGCACTTCAGCATGACTGAGTGCATCACAAGTGTATGCTGCAGTGCTGAATCCTGTTGTAGGTGGCCAGTGGTGCAATCCACCAAACTCAGGCCACAGCATGGCTGCTTTGCTGTCATAGGCAGGCGATGCACTCTCAAGCCAAGCAGGTTGTCAGGTACAGTTGGTGCTTGCATGCTGCCTGNAACACCTCTGTGTGGTTAAGCAGACCTTGAACCCTTTGAGTTTCAACATGCTAGTGGGATGCTCCCATGATGCATGATGTAGACACTCAAGGCTGGAGACTGCGTTTAGTTGCACATGGTACAGCCCTCACTTCTGGATTTGGCAAAATCAAACCTCGCTGCAGTATGTACTGCACAGCCCAAAGTCAGTCTGCNAGTCAAGCACCTATGCAGCCAATGAGATGGTCTCACTTCATTGGTGTGGTGTGGAATGCTGACAGCGGCATGTGGAAGGCCATGTTCAAGCAAGCACATGGTGAAGTGAAGTGTCTAGGCAGCTTTGCTAACCAGAACGATGCTGCGGTGGCCTATGACACCCATGCATGGCATGTGGAAGGGGCCCCAGGGCTGCGCAACCAAGCCCCAAGCCATTACACAGGCCAGTACCCCTCCCTGCTGGCTCTGGTATCCATGCCATTGCTTGATGTGCACAGTCATGCTGTTGCACNCATGGTTTCTTCATCTGACAGATGCATTCTCAGTCATTCGAATTGGCAACCACTGCTTGGGCTTTATATGAATATGGCGTATCCATATAAGTTGCAGCCACTCACAACTTGCCTGAGTATCTGCTTGAAGCGTGCAGGTTTCAAATGCTGGTGCAAGAAAGACCAGAGCAGCTTCCAGTAGCTGCAGGCGCAGATGCTTGTTGACTGTCATATCAGCAACGCTGCTCAGCATTGTGACGAAGCTCTGGACTAGTTGCCCTTCAATCTGTAGGCAGACATGTGCATTGTGACCGTATGAGCTTACAAATTGGTAGCAGGTTGGAAAGGGGGTCCTACCACACCTTTTGCATGACTGCAGTTGCAACTTGGAGAACTTCTAGATGGGCTCTACTGCATTGCACAGCCACAGACGACCGCATGTGTTCTGTGCAGTACACTGGTGCACACTTTGGATGTTTGGAGTCCATACGTCCATACGTGCATTCAGGACATTTGGGTTTGTCACCTGTTACTAAGCACAGATGTAACACACCACAGATTTTGACATAACTCTCTTACGTCACACCTGCGTGTGAAGGCTGAAGTCAGACGCAAGCGCTGACACACAGCTGTGCAGTTGACTGCATCTGTACAGTGCTCTTGTCAAGGCTACAGTTCGCTCTGTTGACCATGGCACCGGTTCCTACAGTCAACAGTCATCATGACGCACCACATGCTGAAATGTATAGCTTGGATTGAACACTCAAGATAACATGCGAACACAAGCTACTTGTGCAACGCTGTGGGTGTTGGTGAGCTTGCTGGATTGCTGTGCCCAAATGATGCTGGATCAGTGTACAGACAAAGGCCGTCTCTGTATGCACTCCTTCACACATGGCGAACACATGCATCACAGTAAGGTTAACCTCAGCAGGGTGTTGCANGCTGGGAGAGAGACTGCCTCAAGATGGGTTGCAAGGACAAGGAAGGGCAGCTTACACACATGGGTCGAACACAAACCTGATAGACCAGGGTCTTGTCATCTGCCTTGACGGCATCCCAGTCAGTGACAGCTGGGGCTGGCGCCTCATTGCCTGCTGAGCTGGCAGGCGGCCTGTGGAAAGCTGTCTGCACATATACACACCCCAGTTCACACATCAGCTGAGAGCACTGTGCTATCTTGGCAGCCATGCCAATGATTGCATGCATGAGCGTGCAGGCCGGTTTTGGCATTGCGCTGACAAAACACGCTCTGGGTAGAGCAGGTGGCTTCTGACTTGATGCTGACATCCCACACATCTGGGGACTACAGTGCGGTTGGGCAGAATGGCTGCTCAAGGCAGATCTAGAGTGCATAAGCGATCCTGAGTTCAAGTCTGCCGCGCAGGATTGAGCAGGTCTAGCTATGTCAGGCAGACAAGTAGGGCGTATGTGCTAGACCCTGTAGCACCAGAAGGCGGCTAGTCTGTGTGTTTTGCAAATGTATGTGTGCTGGGACGTTGGGCTGACCTGAAGTCTGGACAGGATGTCAAAGTGCTTCTTCATGTCCGTGCCCAGCACCTGATTCACACATACTGCCCGAACATGCCTGATCACCTCACTGCTCAACATCTTGAACTGCAAGATACAGCAACAGGTCAAACCGCAACCAAATCAGCTGAACACAGCTTGCCAGTGCTGTCTATCTCCATGAGGGTGAGACATGCCAAGTCACTGGGGTTCTACATCGATCCCAGCAACCGACAATGCACATGCCAAAAGTGCTGACAATGCCACAACCAGAATGTTGGTCGTGCCTTCTTTGTGCACATGTATCTGCAGTCACCAGGAGTTGTTCTGCAAGCTGCATTCGCACTGCAGTCAGCTTGTTGCAGCAAGAGAACATGCAGCTCTTTCTCACCTCAATGAACCCATACTCCGGAACTCCCATCAATGATGCTGCTGCTGAGCAATGGTGGTTCTCCAGTGGGGATATGTCATTATACAGCAGGGCCCAAGGGTGGGCAGTCTTGATCAGGAAGTCATTGTTCAAGCCCCCATGCTCGTAGTCATGCACAGCTGCAGCCCAGTAGGAGGCCACGTGCTGCGACACATTCATGGCCTTGCTGGCTAGAATCCCGCCATGGCACAGTAGCATGTGAGTCATCTGCACCACTGAGGCTGCATGGANTAGCGTAGCAATAGCTTGGCATCACCTGACTCCTGCATCACAGCAAAGTCAAGCTCAGCCTTTTGCAAGTCCGATTTTGAACTCATTGCGTGTGCCATTGCTGAAGGGTGTGAAGGCGCACCAGGCAAAGCGCGAGTACAGCATGCCTGGATCAATGAGCAGCTATGCACACGATCCACTGCAGGAGACTTGGGCAAGAGACAGAGAGTTGCATCCCTCCATAAATGAAGCCGACTGACATGTGGAAGGTGGTGCAAGGCAGCCAGCTGCATGGCAGGTACAGTAATCACAGNAAACCCCAGAAAGCCCCCTCGAGACCCCCCTCAGCCAAGAGCACAAGATCAGGGGCCCACAGCAAGGGCAGGGCTGAAGCAGTGCAAGAGCNAGATTACCATCACTTGCTGGCAGAGCAGAGTTTTGCAAGAAGGCTGTTAACAATGAGCCCTAATTCACCTGTTCCGTCGTATACGTCCAAAACAGTGCCAATGGCGGAACCATTCATATGTAGGACAACTGAAGCCCCTATGAGATCCTGCAAATGGGCAAAATATACATGAGGATTTGTTGCAGCATTTGCCAATACAATGATTTGTGTCAAGTAGACAGTAACAATACCTGTGCCAGGAACTCATCTTCATCCTCCAGTTCAGGGCGGTCTGCACTATCAACAAGCAAGATGGTGCCACGCAACAGCTGGGACTCGTTCAATGAGTTGACGCCTTGTAGTTTGACGATCCAAANTGGCACAAATTCCTTCACAAACGGCAACAACATGGTCTTGGGCTCTGACGAGGTTTCCAGTGGGGTTTGTGACAGCTCAATTTGCAGCAAATCATGAGCACCAGGACCTGCAGCAGATTACCATCNCTGCCGTCCCACTGCGGTTTATCAGCAGTGTGCCGACGGTGCTGCTGAGCATGACTGTGCGCGTTTGCCGAGTCTGCCGTTAACCGTCGTTTCTGTATAGCTGCAGGAATTGGTAGTCAGTTGCACGAGACTGTGTGAACTGTCAGAGAGCGCTGCGCCAGCCGAACCTGTAGCTGTGCCGCAGTCTTGCAAGACCATCTGCATGTATGGCCGTGCAACAGGCGTTCTATGCGGTTAGTGTGCTGTAAATAGCAGCAAGATGATTTGGTGGCGTCTGACGCAATNTGTGGGGTGTTGTGGGGCAGTGGGTCATGCCGATGGGTGTGTCATTGAGGCCCCCCTTGTCATGCTCTGCTATCTTGTGGCATCGTGTGGTGCTCAGACATGTGTGTCACTAGTCTTGCGTGTGTGCGTAGCTCCCACAACCTGGTACCATGCGGTTTGCAGGGCATCAGATTGGAGGCGCATTGAGCTCAGAGGCCCAAAATCAGGCTCAGCCCTGGCAGCTGTCCTCAACTCGGCACCAGTAACTGACAAACTTCTGTCGGCAACAGGAGTCATGGCTTCAGATCCCAGACTGATGTCAACTTCAAAGTTGCTCCCAGCAACCTCTTCAGCAGGAAAGCGCCAAACCAAGTTGCCTAGCACAGCAGCAGGTATGCTTACCTGCACAGACTGTGGGTGCACTCTCAATGTGCATGTTTGAAACCCTTCACACCCATTGAAGAAGAGCAAGAAGAAGAAAAATACAGGTTTCGGCCAGCAAACATCACTGATCACCTGTGCCACAAAGTGAAGTACTAGTACTCAGTTATGNTAAAATAGAAGAAGAAAAGTCTTTTCTGGTAGGCATTGGTTACGGGAGACCTTGTATCAACCATGGCGTCCCAATGGCCTGTGTGTGTGTGTGTGTGTGTGTGTGTGTGTGTGTGTGTGTGTGTGTGTNGGCTTGAGCAAGGCTGGTGTAACTGTCAGCCTTGATGACTGTTGCTGGCAGGCTGCACTCGACAGCAGCAGTGCGCAAAGCACCAGCTGCGGCAGTTGCTGGGTGATTCACATCTCTGTAGGCTGCATCGGTGTCATGCAGTGTGATTCTGGTACCGAGCTCGGCCATCAAGCAGTCCTGTATCACCGCCAAGCTGTTGGCACATGCCGTGGCAGCATCAGCATTGCCCAACAGCAATCTATTGCTGTGGCCGCTGTTGCTGACAGTGTTACATCTTTCAGTAACCTGTGCGTCCTCTTCAGCCAGCCAGGCTGTCTCATACAGCAGCTGAGCATTGCTAGCACTGTGGTCTGCTGTCTCAGTTGGTGCTGCTGCATGAGAGACCAGAGGCTTCGCACGCATGCTGGAGATGGCACAGGTGTTTTGTGCCTCTTCAGTGTACAGAGCATAATTGCAAGCCAGAGCCTCCCCAGAAGGTTGGCACACACCATAGGATTGCTGTCTGGTGTTGTGTCTGTTGGGCAAGCTGATGCAGTCCACCCCTGCAGGCACATGAATGCCGGCAGGGGGGTCCCCAGGGGCGCTGCTTGGGGTGCTGGGGAGAAAAAGTTGGCCCAGCTGCAGAAACGAGTCGAAGCTTGCTGGATGTAGCCAGAACCCCTGCTGTGTGTCTGCATCACCCGGTGCAACAACTGCTTGTGCTGCTGGCTGATGCTGCGGTACAACAGCTGAGCTGAATGCTGCATCTGTGCGGGAGTTCTGTAGGAGTGCAGCTAGTGCTGGAGAGGTGGGATGTGCTGTTGATGTTGCGTTTGAAGCTGCCAGGACTGCAAATCTGCTGTGCATGTGCTGGGTGCTTTTGCTGCTGGCACTGATTGAGGCTATGCTGATGTGGTTGGTAGTATTGCTGATTGTGCAGGTGACCATGCAGCCACTGCCCATGTCAGCAGTGGCCAGCAGCAATGGTGCAGGTATGGCTACGTCCAGTAGACAGGTCACAGCTGTGGAGCTGTCTGCAAAGCATCTGAGCCCAGCTGACGCCATTTCTACATAGCCAGCTGCTGGAAAGATGCTTCTGTTCATGACTGCATGCTCCAACAGGAACGCTAAGGCAGGCTGCTGCAAGTCAACCGCAAAGGTAGCGCTGCAGCTGNCAAACTGCGTGTCTCAAACATGTCTCTGCATCCCGTTGATTGCGCAGATGCAAAACGCCAAGTCTATTTATGACTGTGTGGGGCGTGCACAGTTGCAAGCAGGAATGTGGCCTACTGGGCTGTGGTCNGAGGACCAAAGGCGTCCTGTCCCCCTCAGGGATGGGAAGGAGAGGGGATTGAGGGTGGACCCTAGGGGCGGGTCCTTCCTGCATTTGAAACGTGTTCTCCTTTTGCTTGTGGGGCAGCGTTCCAGTTTTCTTCTTAGCTTGACTATATTATGCAGGCTTGGCATGTGCATGTACGGCATTCATCACACGGTGGACTCTGACTCTCTCCACTCCAAGCGTCTGAGCTGATTGCACTGTTGTTGTGAAGATTGTGCCATAGAACCCAAATATGATAGGCACAGCAACCACTTCATATCCATGATTTTTGCAAGTGCCTGTGCTGCAGCTCTTTTTCTTTCAGTTTGTTCTCNGGTGGCAACAATGACATCAGGGTTGGCAGACAGCTCAGCAAATTGGGCTTCCATGGAGTCTCCTCCCACCAGCACAGCAGTGCGCAGGTCTGTGTAGCGGCCCAGCTCCTTCACGACCCGGTGAGTCTGCAGGGCCAGCTCCCTGGTGGGGGCAAGCAGCACAGCCCTGGCTC